>WTXE01000270.1:0-34515 GCA_022496225.1 Russula aff. rugulosa BPL654 | reverse complement strand
AATGAACTGGGGTCATGTCGGGGCCATGAGAGGTCGCTCCAAATTCGCCGGTTGTCGTTGAATTAGAGGACAAAGGGGGTTCTACGGCTTTATTCACTTGCTCGGTTGTCGCAAGGGTATGTTGCCGCCATCAGTTGGTGGATGAGACGAGGCATCGGGTGAATGTGGTGTGAGGAGAAGGGACAGAAATATGGCTGCGAGGTTGCAGAATGGATACGACGATGGCTTTTTCAGGATGTCGTCACCGTCGTTGGAGGTTAGAATGCAGTCAGGGCAGCATCGGTGCCTTGATGTAAGGCGATGTAAAGATGGCGGATCTCTCTGAGAAAATAGACGGGTTCGCTGTCATGTCTTTGGTTCCTTGCTTCTTGAAGAATCTCGTTCCATAACGTACAGAAGTCATGCTGCAGTCTTGGAACGGTATTGCGTATTCGAATTTGGACAGTGCTTCCAAAACCAAAGAATAAGGGTGATAAAGAAAGAAAGGTGTTCGTCGAATAGCGATTTTCAAGTTTTGTCGAATAGTGTGATTCAAGATGGCAAGCAACACGCTATCACCTCCAAGAGCAATGTTGTCCCGAAGGTCTTGCTCCGGTAAGCTACATAATTGGGCAGCGAGCGTAAACCCAACTGTCATTTCGTTCCCGCACATTGACAAGGATCCCAGCAATAATGCCTTGCGCAGCCCAATGAATATGTGGACCATTGTTTGTGGACCAATGTGCAAGATTGTGTCCCATCTCAACGGTTTGTGGCAGATCAGAATGATCGAACAGAAAATACACCAAATGATGATCGGTTTCCCGGGCCGTATATTTGGTCGATTGTATATTGGCAATGTCAAGCCGACGAACTTTCTCCGAGTCGCTGATCGAATTAGAGGACAAAGTACGATCACAGAATCCGCGCACCGCCAACGAGATCTTTCCGCGAAGTGTCCACGGGATATCGATTTTGAGATGCCCTAACATCTTTGAGTTGAAGGAGCGGGGAATGGCCTCGAAGAACTCCTTCAGTGAGTCGTCGTCGCCTAGAGCACTGATTGTCCAGTCCAAGATCTGAATGTCGATCTTCGATGACCGTTTTGACGCCTTTTCCTCAGCTACCTCCTCCACACCTTCGAACATCCGACGACGATAATACTAACGAGTCACCAATACGAACGAATACCGCTTTCCCAATGCGGACAATGCGAGAGCTACGAAAAGAAAGTAAAAACAGAGCAAGTAACCGATTAAGACGATGAAGCCAAGGACTATGCCGGTTACATATGTCATGGTGGCATGCAGGAACCATACTGGTGAAGAAAGTGGTGAGTAGTATGGGCTATCAGGCCGGATTATTGGCAGCAGTGTGATCAATCCATACACCAGAGAAAGCCCGATCCACAAATTACAAAGGTGAACACTTCACGGTCCACATTGAACAGAAAAATGGCCAGCCCGCCAAAGAAAAGGAACAGTGAGAGATGCAGTAGCATCGGCAGTCCTTCAACTGCCCAAGAAATATGCATCTTCTCCACGCCCTCGGCAAAGTACGCACGCATCCGCGCTCGCTTTTCTGGACTGCACCGGGGAGGCTGAACTCGACGGAGATATCGACGTGCCCATTGTTGTAACGATGTCGCCCACAAAGCACAGCTGACACTCATTACTAAGCTCAAGAACCAGACAGTGTTCACCCAGACCGCATATCTGGAGGAGAGAATGGGGGCGGTTTGGCGACAGGGAAAGGTGTAGATAGAGTGTTGCGTTCAGGTCGGCCAGGGTCTGATAGATGTTGCCAAGGTAGAATGCTGAGATATCCTGACTGTTTGGTCTCAGGTCCAGGACGGTAACAGCAAGAAGGGCAGCGACTGCTGCAGAGAATAGACCGGTCTAAAGTGTTCCAGTTTATATGCTAAAACATATGGATGTCGACACAGGACTCACGAAAATGACGATCCCTTCAGCATCCTTTTGCCAATGCTCGACCCTCTTGTTGTCCTCATCCTCTGCAGCCTTGGAGTATATGGCGAAGAACGGCCCTGAGCTGTCCCGGACATTGGACTCTTCTTGCATTGGCGGGTTCGTCGTCGTCGTCGGGATTGTCGCCGTGGTGGTCGTCTACTATACATAGTTGAGAAATAGTGGAAACAGGTCGATCAACGGTAACACACCTGGTCCCCCTGGCCTGTCGCCCCTCAGGCTCTCGAGATCGGGGGTTACTGGCATAGTTTGAGACATTTGCAGTGAGGAACTGCTGGGTAGTACGGTATATAGAGTGGAAACACTTCAGTGGGCCTCAGGAAGGCGGCTGCCGCATGGAAGACATGAGGCCGCTGACCCGCATTGGAAATGATTGTCATTAATATTGTTCGACAGTTAACTCGAAACCGCGCTCGGAGCGGAGCGGACTTCAATTCCGCGTTGTCGCGCCTGTCACGTGCTCTTTATGATGATTTCCTCATGATTATAATCTCACTTTGTTCTTACCGCTTCGCATGACTTCCTTAGCTTAAGCTGCGACACAAGGAGAATACGACCTACGCATCCCAGTCACACGCTTGCCGCTCTCTCTTTCTTTTGTATTACCTATCTTTTACTCCACTCGTCTGACTCGTCTTGTGGAACTTCTGTGTGCTTTCGGCCTTCAGGACATGCCAGTGATGCATGAGGCATGAACGTCTGGACCGGAATCCGTTATCACGTTACGTAGCAGGTGAACACTGGCCCAACAGGGTGCATAAATGGCTGGCTGGTCTCCGAATCTGTTCAATTTGACAGTCATGGTAGGTACAAGCCTTGACCTGAAATTGCATGACAAGTAGCCGACCGCTCAAGTAGAGAGGTTGTTATGACATTCTGGTCGGAAGCCGTGAAGTCGCCATGTAAAGGCAATCTAGTAATATAATACATACAGACCAAAAAAGCTGGAACAGAATTTATAGCAGAGGATAAAACAATGTTCTTGTGAAATCCAGTGTCACTTCAAGTTCACTTCTGCCGCGCCCTGAACATCAGATTCGCAGGTGCGGGGGTACGCCCTCCAGGGATGTAATGCCCGTCCGGGGCGCTTTGTCCTTCCTCGAACTTGATATCATACGTCGCGATAAGATAGGCAAAAGCCCCTTGATTCGTTGACCGCAAAGAATCGTCCGGGACTGATGGTAAATAATGACGTGTTGGGTCGGAGATCGTGAACAGGGGGCAGAAACACCTACCATTTGTGTCGTCCCACCCCAAAGGCCAAAAATTCGGTGGACGTGGAGACGATTGATATTTGGTTGCCGCTGAATGCCCTCAATTTCGCGAAGCTTCGCAAAACGAAATCCGTCGAATTCATCGGGGTTTGAATAGTTCCTTTCATCTGTATGAGTGGAACCCCGGGGACGGAGACGATCGTGCCCGCGGGAATCGTCACGCCGTTGGAAAATGTGAACGGACGCAACGCGAGACGGGTCATGGAAACTGGGAAGAAGTGGAGAGCGAATTAGTATCTCGTACTTGGGGTGCTGAGGAGGGAATCCAACGAACGGGGGGTTACAGTACCAAGCCGCTGGGTCTCCCGGAGGAAGCTGTCCATCTTGTACATCTTGTCCATCCCAGCTTTCGTCCAGCCCTCTTCTCTGATAACAGCATCGACCTCTTCGCGGAGGGGTTCGAGATATTCCGGATTGGCAAGGAGGCGGTACAAGATTTGGGTGATTGTCTGTTGACATGCAACGATTAAGAATGTGTAATAGACGGAGACGGGATGTCAACACTTGCAAAAGACGTCGTGTGTATAGCTGCAAAATTGGTTACGAGCAATCGCCGGGCAAAGCCTTCAACGGACCTCTCCACTCCCGAGGCCTCAGTCATGAGCCACATGAGCATATCGTTCTGTAAGCCGGCCATGTAATTGTAATAAGCGAGACACCAGATGCAATGGTCCAACAAACCGGTTTATCATCCCAGTCTTCCCCATACTCCTCCATCTTCGCAAATCGCTCCTGAACCATAGGTCTAATGAATTCGATTTCTTGTTGAATCTGGGAGGGAATACTCGATAGCATGCGTGAAGCAATGCTAACGTGGGGTTTTATTGATAAAAGAAGCGCGTGTAGAGGGGGACTACGCACGGCTTGAGAAACTCAGGAAACCAGCTGATGATTCTGATAATTTTTATGAAATGGACCGCAAAAGCTAGGTTCAAATTCTGGTAGTCACGGTCCCGGCCTGAAAAAAAAAAGATGAATAAAGTAGGCCAAAGGAGTAGAAGAACCGGAAAATGATTGCGGACATAGAGGAACTCCGACAAAAATACGATTCGAGGTGCGACAGATCACACGCGAAATGGTCTCTGGAAAGGGAACCTTGACCCACTCTGCGTGCTGTGTGAGGTACTGCATAACCTCTAGGAGTAGTGTTCTACTACGTACCATACTCGCTTATCGGGATTAAATCGTCGATTGCCATCATGAGTTCTCCGCGGACTTGCTCGAAAATACTTGCAACATCCCGCGTGAATTTAGAACGAATTATTTCCCTGGTGTATTCGTCATTCGGGTTCAAGGGCATTGCGTGTATTTTGTTTGAAGGGTCTTCAGTACATGATCCCCATGAGTATGAGCTCTCCGTTTTTTGCGCGCTACGCACTTTGTTACGTGCTTGCCTCACAGAAAGGACATCATCTGGGGCCCTCCTGATATCATCGATTAGTTCAGATCCGCCTGCCAGAACCATCCATCCCCGAAAGTTGGCGATTTTGAATAGACCTGGTCTTGTCTAGATGTAGGAGCGTCATCAGTTCAATACGAGGAAGGGACATGAGGCAAATTACTTTCTCATATCCTTCTTTGAGCATAGGGATGCCGTTGTAGTAAAATTGGAGAGACGACAGGTACGAGAGAATCGGATCAGAAAACCCTATGGTTGGGATAGCGTCGAACTGGAAACGGTGTAAGATTGTTAAGAAATGACACAAATAAGAAGGGAACTTCCTGACCATCGGATCACCCCTGGCATACCAGCTAATGAAGAGAGAGACTACGACAAAAAATCCCGCAAGGAATGACACCGTCGAAGTGTAATCGTCAAGCATGCTGTGAGAGATCAAGATGGCCTCGACACCAGGGAAGCTCGGAGTGAAGTATTTGAGCACCAGACGGCGACTCCCGTGCTATATGTAATATAAACGCCTCCTTATTGCCTCTCGCCAATTGCACTGAGACAAGGCGCATCCCTTCGCCGCGGAAGAATCACATCAACACGCGGCCTCCAGACGAGGTAAACCCCACAGGCAGAACTTCAGAACTCCGATCCTTCGAGAATTTTTTGAGCTTTTAGGACGTCATTACGCTGTTGGAATCTTGTCATGAGATGCTGCATGTGAATAGAGGGCCGAACTAATTTGTTGGATGTATGAATGGCTAGACCGAGTCGGTGCAGTTTGGTAGCCGCCATTGGTCGCAAGAGCAAACCCGAATATTGCATAAGCTAGTTGGCGGCCGCAAAAGTAGAAGAGATACTGTACTATGGACTTCTCATAAGAAAACGTGGGGAGGGTGTCCTCCACGTGACTGCACGCGGCGGAGTTCGGAATGCAGAGAAGTTTGGACCAAACAAAGGAGACCAAACAAAGGACATGACCGCTTGTAAGTTGTAACGCCCTGTTTGCATGAGTATGGCAGTGATCTTGATCATGATCCCAGAGTTCTTGTGGCATCCGCGTCCAGCCCGAGAGCTAGTTCGACGTCCTTTTCGTCTGCGGCATATGAATCGCTCTCACTAGAATCTGCGCCCTCATCCGCCTCCAGAAGTTGTTGGTTACGCGCAAGCGCTGCCCGTGCTACCTCAGCTTTCTCGCGCATCACTTGCTGCTCTTGTTGGAAAATCTCGAGTTCTACACCAGCCAGAGGGACTTTTGAGTTTAGCATTCGAAAACATCAACATGCGCATAACAATAAACGCAGGATAAACCGGAGACCTACCCTCAAGTCGCGAGAACCGTCAAGCATAGCGCTGCTGCCGAGCTTGCCCTTGTCCCCACTTATCCTCGGCAGGCTGAGATTTATTCCAACAGTCAAATAACATAAGTCCAAGTGTTCCTTCTTCGCCACGGCCAGTGAGAAGTGTGATATTACTGTATCTGGACCAGCTGCGAAATCCGCAATCAACGATCGTAAAGACCCCGCCCTCCTGCCCGTCGAGGAGGGCATCGCGTCAATCACAAATGTGTTCCCTCTTGTCTCGTCTACTCTCGTGTGTCTCTGCATCCGCCACCATCCCTCTCGCCTTCGACGTCGGTATCGCGGAATTTCTGTCCGCCTTCGTCTATTCGGCCTTAAGAACATGACGTCTGAGACTTGAACATTTGGACTGAAATCCGTTATCGTGTTACGTAGCAGATGAACACTGGCCCAACCGGGTGCATGCGTGGCTGGCTGGTCTCCAAATCTGTGCAATTTGACAGTCACAGGAGCCACAAGCCTTGACCTGAAATTGCCTGACAAATAGCTGACCGCTCAAGTAGAGAGGTCGTTATGGCCTTCTGGTCGGAAGTCGTGCTGTAATTTCATCGCCATGTAAAGGCAACCTAGTAACATAATACTGCACTGGCATACAGACCAGAAAGCTGGAACAGAATTCATAGCAGAGAATAGAACAATGTTCTTGTGAAATCCAGTGTGACTTCACTTCTGCCGTGCCCTGAACATTAGATTCGCTGGTGCAGGGGTACGATTCCCATAGATGTAATACCACCCGTGCGGAGTACTTTTCCCTTCCTCGAACTTGATATCATACGTCGCGATAATATATGCAAAGAGCCCCTTGATTTCGTTGACCGCAAAGAATCGTCCGGGACTGAAGGTGAATAGTGTTGGGTCGGAGATCATGAGCAGCGGGCAGAAATACCTACCATGGGTGTCGTCCCAGCCCAAAGGCCAAAAATTCGGTGGACGTGGAGACGATTGATATTTGGTTGCCGCTGTATGCCCCTCAATTTCGCGAAGCTTCGCAAAACGAAATCCGTCGAATTTATCGGGGTTTGAATAGTTCCTTTCGTCTGTATGAGTGGAGCTCGCAGGGATGGCGACGATCGTGCCCGCGGGAACCGTTACGCCGTTGGAAAATGTAAACGGGCGCAACGCGAGACGGGTCACGGGGACTGGGAAGAAGCGGAGAGCGAATCAGTATCTCGTACTTGGGGTGCTGAGAGGGGAATCCAACGGACGGACGGCGATACCATCAAGCCGCTGGGTCTCTCGGAGGAAGCTGTCTATCCTGTACATCTTGTCCATCCCAGCTTTCGTCCAGCCCTCTTCTCTGATAACAGCATCGACCTCTTCGCGAAGGGGTTCGAGATATTCCGGATTGGTAAGGAGGCGGTACAAGACTTGTGTGGCCGTCTATTGGAATGCAACGATTAGGAATGTACAATAGATCGGCAAGGGATGTCAACACTTACCGCAGACGTCGTGTGTATAGCTGCAAAATTGATTACGAGCAATCGCCGGGCAAAGCCTTCAACGGACCTCTCCACTCCCGTAGCCTCAGTCATGAGCCACATGAGCAAGTCGTTCTGTAAACCGGCCATATAATGTAATAAGCGAGACACCAGATGCAATGGTCCAACAAACCGGCTTATCATCCCAGTCTCCCATACTCCTCCATCTTCGCAAATCGCTCTTGAACCATAGGTCTAATGAATTCGATTTCTTGTTGAATCTGGGAGGGAAGCTCCGATAGCATGCGTGAAGCAATGCTAATATGGGGTTTCATTGACCAGAGAAACACGTGTAGAGGGGAACTACGCACGGCTTGAGAGGCTCAGGAAACAGCTGATGATTTTGACAAATTTTAATGACATGGACTGCAAAAGCTAAGTTCAAATTCTGATAGTCACGGTCCCGGCCTAAAAAAAGATGAATAAAGGTGGCTAAAGGAGTAGAATAACCGCGGACATAGAGGAACTCCGACAAAAATACGATTCGTGGTGCGACAGATCACACGTGAAATGGTCTCTGGAAAGGGAACTTTGACCCACTCTGCGCGCTGTGTGAGGTACTGCATAACCTCTGGGAGTAGTGTTCTACTACGTACCATACTCGTTGTCGGGATTAAATCATCGATTGCCATCGCGAGTTCTCCGCGGACTTGCTCGAAAATACTTGCAACATCCCGCGAGAATTTAGAACGATTATTTCCGTGGAGTATTCGTCTTCCGGGTTCAAAGGGCATTGCAAGTATTTTAGTTGAAGGAACTTCAGTACATGATCCCCATGAGTATGAGCTCGCCGTTTTTTGCGCGCCACGCACTATGTTACGTGTTTCCCTCACAGAAAGGACATCATCTGGGGCTCTCCTGATATCATCGATTAGTTCAGATCCGCCTGCCAGAACCATCCATCTCCGAAAGTTGGCAATTTTGAATAGACCTGGTCTTGTCTGGAAGTGAGAGCGTCATCAGTTCAATACGAGGAAGGGACATATAAGGTGAGACAAATTACTTTCTCATATCCTTCTTTGAGCATAGGGATGCGGTTGAAGTAAAATCGGAGAGACGACAGGTACGAGAGAATCGGGTCAGAAAACCCTATGGTTGGGATAGCGTCGAGCTAGAAACGGGGTAAGATTGTTAAGGAATGGGATAAATAAGGGAACTGCCTGACCATCGGATCACCCCTGGCATACCAGCTAATGAAGAGAGAGACTACGACAAAACACCCCGTAAGAAATGATACCTTCGAAGTGTAGTCGTCGAGCATGCTGCGAGAGATCAAGGTGGCCAGCAACACCGTGGAAGCTTGGAGTAAAGTACAGTATTTGAACCTCAGACGGCGACTCACATATACTATATGTGATAGATAATCCCTCTATTGCCGATCGCCAATTGAACTGAGACGTGGCACATCCCTTCATCGCGGAAAAATACATCAATACGTGGCCTCCAGACCACGTGAACCACAGGCAGAGAACTTCAAACTCTGATCCTTCGCCGAGAAAATGCTGAGCTTTCAGGACGTGATTCTGAATGTGAATAGTGGGCCAAACTAATTTGTTGGGTGTACAGACGAGTCAGTGCAGTTTGGCAGCCACTTGGTCACAAGAGCGAACCGCCGAACCGAACACAGCGGCGGAGTTCGGAATGCAGAGTTTTCGACCAAACAAAGGACATAAACAAGACCGTTTACTACTAGCTATAGTACGTCCCCTTAGCATGATTGACTACTTTCCCTATTCCTTCACTCACAAATAATTGAACTCGACTCTGATTCGAGTCGGTAGTACGCCGCACTGTAGTACCGATGAGAGAAACTGAATGGCTGTGACCGGTTGGATCATCCAGCCAAGCATCCAGCTTCTCACCATCATGGTACCGCGACGATGATCGTCGCGGTACCACGCCGCGGCGCTGCTCTGCTCATTAATATTGCTGTATAAGGGTCAAAACCGTTAGTGTAATCCTGGTTTGCTGCGTTGTCGACACTCTCGGGCCTTTTCTTTACTCTCAGGCTGTCCGTCGTTCGAAGGAGATCACCGTGAACTTGAGTGGCGTAACTCATTCGCCTGCATTCGTTTCAGTTTTTTTTTTCCGTCTTGGTATTCCGTGCCCACACTAGCACTCTAGATCACTACGAGACCTTTGAAACCCCCTTCAAACTTAGTCTCAGTCTCACTTAACTGCCTGGAGACTACACAGCTTGTCTAATTTTCCGACAAGGAATGTATTGGGTTCGTTCTCGTTGCCTTGGTTAACATCATGTCGGCTGACTGATTGATATCCATCATATCAAAAAGCCCATGTTGTAACGGAATTGTGAAACGCTGCCCACGAAACACAGATAAGGCTCATAACCAAGCTCGAGCCATGAGTCTCGTTATGAGTCTTACCTGTCTTTCGGGGTATGGTATATCTTGGTGAGAACGGGTGTGGGGACGGTTTAACATCGAAGAATAAGTGGTAGATTTCCTGAAGTAGAATGCGGAGGTATCTTGTGACTTTTGGCCTCTGGTGCTGGACGAACTCGGGAAGCAGTGCAGTGACGACGAACAGGAATAAACAGGCTCACAGGATTCCAACTTCATAAAAAGGCATAATTAGTCCTAAACGAGCCTGGGGCCCACGAAAAGAGAAGCTCTTCAACGTCCTTTTCATACTAGCGCTTGACCATATTCTGATTCAGCGTCAAATGAGTGTAGTGAGGCCATCTACTAGACATTTATGGTATACAGTGTCCGTGGCCGCCTCCGCGATTGACTAGCTGTATATCAACTAGCCTCACCACACAGCAAGGCGTTCACAAGTTCCTCAACGTAGGACTGAGGACACAATTCGGTATTCCGTGGAACGCTGCTTCGAAGGCGGCCCTTCCCTTCTACGGTCTTCCATTGTCTGGTATTGCCGTCATTTCTACCACGTCCTCGAGCACTTCTCCCGGTACACGATGGATTCTAGCCGCTGATTCCTGAACGGGTTCCGGGGAAGCATCTGCTGTCTCCCCTTCTGCTTGTTCGCCTGGGGCTAAGGGTATTGACTCCGTCTCCACGCCCTCTATTGGCATGATAACGGACAATTCCATTCGGCTGGTTTGTGGTCGGAAGAGTGAGACTACGCTTGCGTGGCTCAAAAGCGACACATCGTCCGACTGTTCTGGGTAGCCTGCAGGTTGAATGTCGATTTGGTTGGACACCACGCCCGGATTTTCCGATATGGCGTCTGTTCCATCAGACGGTACATAACGTCCGGTCTCGAAAGCGGCACCTGCTCCCCATTGACGCGAGTCAGCAGAGCCATGCATTTGTGACCAAGCCGAGGAATAGGCTGAATTCGTTCCGAGTAAGCGCTCGTGGATTGGCCGCAGCTGGTACTTGAGCCATATCGTACCCCACGCATTGTCAACCTTGGAGTATAGCTTACAAAAATTCACCACTAAATCACCAGATAGGTCAGCGCCGGGATGGGGAAGCTCCGTGAGGAGGATTTCGAGTGTCTTTTGGAGTACGTCGAGCGCTTCCGAGGGAAAATTATCGTCGGCCAGAAGATCGACCTCGCTTGTGGCAAGCGAAACGATGTTGGCGAGACTGATGGCGCCCCTCTGTCCGAGCCAGTCCATCACGTCTTTGCTCGTGGCATCGAAAAGCGTGGATAGGCACATTAGTTCTGCCTGTGTGACAAAAATGCCCCTGCCAGCACGTGAGTAGCGTTTTGGATGGTCGATGATATCTTGTGCGACTTTCTTGGCGAGCAACGATTCGAAACAGCGGCCTATGAGACGGACAGAGACATCGTCTTCTGACCGAATTTGGAGAATCATCTCGGGGACTGCGAAAACTTTGCGAACATAGGACGGAAGAGGTGCCGAGTAAGTGGGTTGGTTATATCCTCTTCCGCAGTACCACAGGCTTTTCAAGCATACCCGCAGACGGTTCCTACGTGCATCATCTGGAAGGGGTGAGACTTCGGGTTCGCACGTTTTCAGGAGGTCGTGGATGCGTGATCCAAGGATCGGGTCAGAGCGGTGCGATGGAGCATCCATCAAGGCAAGAATCGCCGATGTAGCATCCGGAACAGTGGATGACTCGAAGAAGCCGGGCATACGTGCCACAAAGTCTTCAATCTCGTTGTCCCCGTCGAGGACTGTAAGCGTCCAGTGAAGTGCCTTCGCGTCCACCTTCCATGGTGCTCCAGTAGCGCAGAGCATGACGCTCCGCCGCATCCCATCAACAAGCCTTTTCCGACGCGTGCGGATCTGAGATTCGAGCTTCTCTCTCCACCTGGCGGGCTCAGGTCTCTGAAGTCCTGCCAGGCCCCGGTTAGTCCGGTTCCAGAGTGACGATAGCCTCTCGTGAAGAGAGCCTTCGAGTCGGCGTATGATTAAAAGTATGGCGAGCGCGGAAACTTGTGATATACGCCAGGCGAGTCCGGATAACGGGGTGCGATACGGGCAGTTGAGGATCAGGTTTGGCAGGACGGTTAATATTGCGTAGACGGAGACGAACGCCGAAATGTAGCCAAGGATGTAGAAGGCGACAGTGTCATTAATGGGGAACAGAAAGTCGATGAGTCCTGCAAGGAAAAAGAAGACAGATATGTGCAAAAGTAAGGGCATCGCCTCAACGGCCCGGTACATGTTAGTGCCCTGGACGCCATCGAAAACGTACGCTCGGATACGTGCGCGTTTATGGGGTGCACCGCGGTGTTGCGTGAGCTCAAGATAGCGTCGGGCCCATTGTTGCAAAAGCGTCGCGGAAAGCGCCGAAGTAAGACTAAGGACCAAACTGAGGAACCACAGGATGTTGACCCTAATGGCAGAATTGGTGGGCTTGAATGACGCGTTGATCGTGGCGGTAACGTTCTGAGCGATGGTCTCGAGCGGGACTCCGGCGAGTTGCTGAGATATTTGTCCGAGTAAGGTGACGGTTTGATTTCCCGAGTTAGGGGATAGGTTCTTGTAGCTCTCGATTATGAAAGCCGCGACGGTAGCAGAGAATAAACCAGTCTTCAATAAATGCCTCAGTTGTCGATGAGGGTGGATAAAAGTAAGGTAAGAAAGAATCTCACAAACACGAGGATGCTATCCGCTTCACCCTTCCAGGCCTCTGTCAACTCTTTATCCTCCTTCTCGGCTTCGGCAAGATACATCGACCATAGCTTGCCAGATGGATCGCCATAATTATCCCCTAATGCGTGAATGAGAATAGAAGTCTTTGGTCAAGATAATAGATATGTCTACATGCCAGAAGAACGCCGACCATCGGAAAATTCAGTACGCTGGGCTTCGGGATCAACAGTCGGATTGATCGATTCCATTTGCAAGGATCCTCGAATAAAGCGGTGAACGAGACGACGGCGAAGTGTGACTGCTGAAAACACGCGTCCGAGTCCGACGGTTGGAAGACTTGGTGGCAGAATTTCAACTGGATAACGCTCGAGTTCCAATAGAAAACTACTACGGTAGTTCTGTTCGCCTTCTCAATCGTTCCTCAGGTACAGCAATGTGCAGCAATACTGTATATGAACGGGTTTGGTGGAAAGCGGAGATTCAATTCAACGCGACGCTCGCTCACGCGCAAAGTCACGTGGAATTCAGGTACTGAGCGTTCAAAAACCGAAATACCGTAAAACTCTTGGTTCACTTCACTCGAACTATTGTCATTACTATGGTGCCCATTGGGTCTGAATTTGCACATGTGCCGGAGGATAGCCGGTGTGGTATATTGGCATCCATGGTACATATGTTGGACTCACGCCTTCAAATTACATCCCGAAGACTCAAAATAAATCCTGGGGCATCAGATTGCACCTATACATGCAAGCATGCACTTCACTTGTATTTCCGGGAAGATCTGCAAGTGTAGTGAGGGATGGAGTAGCATTTGTACATTTTGTCACACTAAGGTGACGAAACTCATACATCCGAAAGCAAGCGCTCAAATTGCGCTCAAAGCTCAACGCCGCTTGGGCAATTTGATGTGCTTTGTCACGCTCTCTGAAAAATGTTGTCCACTACACTTTCACGTCTTCCTGGAAATACAAGCAAAGTGTATGTCTGCATGTGTAGATGCCATCTGATGCCCCATGATTTATTTTGAGTCTTCGGGATGTAATTTGAAGGCGTGAGTCCAACATATGTACCATGGACGCCAATTTACCACACCGGCTATCCTCCGGCACCTGCTTCTCGTGGTAGGATCTCTTAGCGTGATTTATTGGACATTCAGTGTTACTACGTGACTGTATCCCGAAGAATTCCGAAAGCGTTTGGGGGATAGAAAAAAAAATACAAAAATCAAATTCAGCTTCTATGTGCAAATTCAGACCCAATGGGCACCATAGTATACATTATCAATACAGCGTTTCATTCTTGGAATAATGGTTCCCGGAATTATTTTACAGATTTTACAGTAATTGCCTAGACTAACACGCATTTCCTTATGTAAGCTATAGGCCTCCAATCCCGGGCGAGACGCGTACCGATTTCCATTTCCGGGTGAGGCCAAGTCCGTCCTAACGGAGAGCCAGTAATATGTCCTTCCTCCTCCGCCGAGTCAAGATCACCGCCCTTGCTCGGATGGGGTCGTGGTAATCCCTCAGATATCTCCTTCAGCTGGACCCTAAGCCACTCAGGGCCCGACGCATTCGCGACCTCGGAAATGACCTCTCGGAATTGCGCCACTAGAGCCCGCGGCAGCTCAGCGCCGGTGTTCCTCTTGGCATGTAAAGCCTCCGTCCCCAGAATGACGATCGTCTCTTGGACTATTTGTTCCACATCCGGTGGCACTTTGCTGTCGAGCAAGGCGTCGATTTCTCCGGACAAAAGTGAAATGATATTCGCGAGGCAGATAACCCCCGGCTGGTCAAGCCGATCCATCATCTCACCACTTGGACTGGTGCCGCCACTGCCGAGAATGGCCGATAGGGACGCTAGCTCCGCGTCGCTGAAACGGAAGTTAGCACCACTGCGCGCGTTGGCATCGGATGAAAGCTTTTTCGCGATTAATGACGCGAAGCAGCGTCCCACGACACGTGCTGTGGGGTCCGGCTCGTTTTGAATCAGGCGAGTCATCTCGGGGCTGGCGAAGACTTCACGGAAACAGTATGGCAAAGGGGCCGAATTCCCAAGTCGATGATATGCTCTTCCGCAGTACCAAAGACTCTTCAGAGATGCATGCAGCCCGGTCCTACGAGAATCTTCTTTAACGGATTCTTCTGGAAGAACCGAGGTGTCCGGTACGCACGTATTAGGGAGGTCGTGGAAGCAAGACCCAAGGATTGGGTCGGGGGTCGATAGGCCGGACGTTGATAGGTCCGATGGAACTTCCAGGATAGGTGATGTCGTGCATGGAATGCCACCGGAGCCAAAAACGCCGGGTATGCGTGCGATAAAATCCTTGATCTTCTGATCTTGGTCGAGGGCTGAAAGGGACTGGCAGACTGGACTGGCGTCCACCGGTGACTGTACTGCTGTAGTATTCAGGTCAATGCTCTGCCGCAGACCACTCGCGAGCGATATCCGCTTCTTGCGGATCTGGCCCTCGAGGGCATCTCTCCACGTGGCAAGAGCAGAAGGGTGCTCTGGTGCACGCAAGGGAGCTCGATTCCATATGGACGAAAGGAACATGCAAAGCAATCCTCCGATCTCCACGACGAACACGAGAACGGCGAGGACGATGATCAGGGATATACGCCAGGCGAATTCTGGTAGGGAGTTGCGTCGTGGGTTGTCGAGATAGAGACTCGACGATGCCGTAAATACCAGACACGCGATTGAGAACGCCGAAACGCAGCCGAGGACGCAGAAGGCGACAATTTTGTTTGTCAAGAAGAGGAAGTCGATGAGACCGGCGATGAAGAGGAAAATGGATAGGTGTAACAACGTGGGTAGCGAATCATCGACGCGAGGCGGTCTGGACCTTTCGATGCCGTGAAGCGTGCGTGGGTTTTTGGGTCGCGCCCCGTGGTATTGAGTGGATCCCGATAATGGATAGACTGCGGAAAGAGCGTGGGTAAGACTGAGGACGAGGCTGAGGAGCCATGTCACGTTGATCCTGATAGCGGACGCAGAAAGTTTGAATGGCGCATGGTTCTGAACGACGAGGTTCTGGAGTGGTGTCACATTTGAGATAGTGACAAGTTGCTGAGTTATTTGTGAGAGCGATGCGATGATCGCATTGTTCAAGTCGGGTGACAACAACTTGTGGCTCTCCATGAGGAAAATGGCGACTGTAGTCGAGAAGATACTAGTCTGCACAGGCCGCTTGAGACGGGGAGTAAAAGAGAATTATACAGCAGAACTCACAAACACGAGGACGTCATCCCTGTCCCACTTCCACCCTCCACATATCTCCCTACCCAGGCTTTCGTCTTCGTCTAGGTACATCAACCATAGCTCGGTGGAGGGGTCTCCAAAACTTTTGCCTGCAACACAATGAGAAGTAGCCTTATCAAAACCCCATCTCAACACACCATTGGGAACCATTCGCTGACGTGTGGCCTCATGAGTGAAGTCATCTTGAAGTTGGGCCTCGATATCTTCGTTGGTGATCGAGGGTTTGAGGTTGGGAGTGACCATGTACGCAGGACAGGGAGAGCAGTGTGTGACGGCGGCATGCCAAACCAAAAGACGAAGGTTTTAAGCAAGGGGAGAATATGTGACGACTCGGAACGTGGGCGGCAAGCCGAAACGAAACGGGTATTATTGCCACCACGATATCGCATACTTACGGTAAACGCTGTCGATCACATCGCAATTGAGCCCAGACCTGCGAGACCCTTTCACCGAATCTAGAAGTAATGCAATGTCTACGCAATATGGAAACTCTCATATAAAACATCACGCCGTCGCACCAGTCTCGCGCGGCCTCCGCGCGTCCCAAATTCTCACGGTTAGATCAATACAGTCCACTCGTGCACCGGGCACGTTTACGGGTAATTATTCCGGTGGTTCTAAAAATAGGTGCTACCAATCGCATTCAATTGGTTGGCGAATTTTTACCGGAAAGACTTTATTCAGTATTGTAGGACCAGTACATCGGGAATAGCGATAGGAGCTGGAGATAAGCCATCCCAGCAATGCCAGCATGATTAAACTGCACGTTGCACATTACAGTACCCATACGCATGGTGATATGGGTTTCTTTTGGGGTCAAAAATTGAGCGGTAGAGGGAATTCGTCTGGACTCTGACGGAATGATTTGAGGCACTGAAGGAGCGTCGCCGAAAAGGTACACGCACGTCATTTAAGTAGCTCAAGAGGCAGCATGGGAAGTTCTTCGACACTGAACCGTGCCCACTATCGGGGCCACTACAGACACTATGCCGGATTCTCTTGAGCTAACCTGGGACCTAAGCGCTAAGCATCTACGACCTTCAACTTGGAACGAAGTATAGGCTCTCAACATCTCGTCAAAGATGAACCAGCCATCTTCGTCGAGATGTTGAGTGCCTGTCGGAGCGCGTCCTGTCATCCATAAGCAACAAATCCCCTATTGAGGGACCAACTTTGACAGTTATCATGGAGACTATATGCAGAAGCGCGAGTGTGCGCGTCGCTGCGGGATCAGCGAGTCCTAAAATTGGTCGGAAACATGGTTGTATCGATGTCGCGGAGAGCGCGCAATTAAAACTAGAAGCCAAACTGAAGATATACATGAAGTTGGCCCTGATAACGGAAGCAATCAGACGAGGCAGTGCTCGGTGCTGTGGTATCCTAGACAGGCGCATACCACTGGAGAAGTTGACAAATTGTTAGGAAAATGACTCATCGGTGATACGCAGCCTATTGATGAGATGAATACCAGCGTAAGCTGAAAAGAAGGCCAGTCATGGAGAGTGCGTCAAAGATAGACAGAGCGTAGTATTAGGACACATAACCGCAAAGAATATGCGAGTAAGAATCAGCGAGACCAAGCCAGATCTTCCGTCATCCGAGACGTCTGCATCAGTAAGTTACACGGACAAAAAATGCTTTCGGAACTCGAACTTCGCTTACGCAGAGATCGGCCTCGGCCTCCGCAGCACTACAGTACCACGTTGAAAACTGACGGGGTTTGAAAGAAGCGGTCCGGGATCAGCAACGTTTGGAAGGGGTGGGCCAAACCAATGGAAGGGAAAGGGAAAGGGACGGACCCTTAGAGGGACAGACTTCCATTACAACTGTCAAACCAATCAGGCATCATTTCGGATCACGGGGACGAATCTGTCCCCAAGAGCGCCGCTGTGACAGGTCCAAGGTTCTTCAGCGTCCACCTTCCAATTGCACATCGACTGCACTTCAAGTTGCTAGGAGTGACGATGTGGTTCTGATCTGAGGATGGAACGTGTTATGTAGGGATCACTGTAATGATCACTGTAAGGGTACGTAAAGCGTGCTGCTTACAACGTGCACCATCGAATTCAATCGAATCCAAACTCCGCAACGAGGTTCTCGAAGTGTCGAAGAGTCATTTCACGTAAATGCTTAGTCAGCAATATCACACGTGTGAGGATGCGGATGTATGCCAGCAGATGTTAGCAAAATAAGAGGCCCAAGACCAGAAAGACTAGAATCCCCGCACAGGGGAGGGTTAGAGAGCACGAAGGTAGAGCGTTGCCGGTTACAATGATCAGCACCCATGTGTTACGGATGTAAGCGCAAATAGTAGGCATTACCTAGATTCGGTCGAGTTGATGAGGAAGTGTGAAGGTTGCAGGGAGTAAAACGGGCCGTGTATCGCCTACCTAAGATGTTGCAAATGAGTGTTGGATAAACGAGGACCCAGCACACTATCAATCTTCACTGCGCGGTTGAACGGTTCTTCGGACCCGAGGTGGCGCTTTTGTACAAGGTGGTGGTGGGGTCCGTGTGACACGGGCCCGTGCCCGATAGATAGCTATATTTTGTTCCCAGCTTTCACGAAGAGGCGTCTTCCTTTCTTCCCCGAGTCCCAGCTCATCCGCGTGAAAAGAGTGATCATGTCTCAAGAAAGACACTAGCCCGGGACGGTGGGATGAGAACAAGTCGGGCGTGCGTTTTCAGGTAGGTAACAGCATGGATGTGACGTAGATCGATGCCCCAGAGTCGCACGCATCTACCGAGACACAACCTGGCATTTCGGGACCCGAGTTATGATTGATTGTCACCCCCATTTTCACGTCCACGTTAGCGGTAGGCGGATGAAACAGTGTTGGGGTGGCTTCACGGATTAATGCAGCTGGCGGTACGTCCGGAAGTTCGACGCAGAAATGTAGTCCCTTCCCACACCTTATGGTTAGCATGAAACTCATACAAGGTAGGGGTCGTGCCCACCCAGTCTCGTCTTTGACCATGTTCACCCCCCAGGATCAAGCCATAGTCTCTCCCTCGCCTTCCCGAGCTGCCAAAGTAAACGGAGGTATGCTATTCCCGTTCTGTGTTTAAGACATTCCAGCGCCATATTCTTACCCCAGCCCTACGCCTCGGATCTTCTTCGATTCCGTTCCCCCCGCGCCACACCTCCGTGTAACCCTTGGAATGCAAAACATCCTCAACCCCTGGCTCACGGAGAAGGGCGCCGAAAAGTACAAGATGACTCGGCCACATGTAACGATGGGGCGGATCAACCAAAGGCGGGAACGTGGGATCGACGTACTCAGGGAATTGCACAAAGAGAAATGCGGCAGGATCCTTGAAGAATATGTCGGTCTCGTCTTGATACGTAGAGGGGTCCTCTCCACTGGTGAGTCGATGAAAATTAATAAATCGGTACGGGTGAGGAAGGTTCTCAAGCTTACTGCAATGGCGGCTCGCAGGTTAGGCGCCAGACGGGGATACGACGATGCAGGTGGGACTGTGCTGGGGTTGAGTGACAGGGCATCAAGAACCCTATGCTGCGCAGTTCCGTGTCTGATAGACCTCGAAGGTGCGAGAGCACCTCGATCTGCCCTGCGGAATGCCAGCGCATGACGTAGAGGGATGGAGCTAAGGAGAGTAGCCCTAATAACACAACATAGGTACGTTTGGTTCTTAGTACCGTGTTTCGGGGGCTATAACCGGAGATTGCACGATCATGTAATGAGACGAGAGACCGTGCGGCGAGAAGGTGCATCATGGGTAAAACGGATGCAAAAAACGCCATTCCTTGTGCCCTGCACACGAGAACACGGCACCAGTCCACACCGTAGTATAAAGCAGTAACTTGAGATGTCGCGGGCCGTTCATGAAAGCTAGGTAGGCGCCGTGGAGGACGAAGGGTAGAGTAGGCCCTGCTAGTAACGGGAGTGCTTGAGTAAGATAATAATGCCAAGGTGCGGATCCATAGAAGAGTGAAACGGACGAGGCGTTGACACGGAGAAAGGTCAGCAAGGTGAGTGTCGGAATGCCGTTGTACGCGCTGTCGAGTGTGAAGAGCAGGAAACATGCCGCACACCTATGCCATGACATGCGTGAATACGAAGTATGATGGGCGCTCAGAAACGTACGCGGTAGAAATAGTGTCGATGATGAACACGCGCAACAGCGCACGATTCGGGGAAAGTTGCCACAAAAGGGCTGGAAAAAGAAATGCCCATGTGATAGCGCTTGTGACGCGGACAGAGCAAGCCAGGGCAACGAACAGCAAAAATTTACGAAGTTCCGATCTATGTGGGTTATGGTTCATGTTGTCTTATAGGGTAGGAGGGAGTTTATCCAGCCTACCTAGAGGGAGGAACCGAGGTGTCCCAGGGGTAATAGCACAACGCGATGGTTGTGAGCGTCGTCTCCAAGGAGTTGGACATCGAGCGAGACAAGGATAGTGCGTGAAAAAAGGACGTCAAAGACAGAAAGAGCTGATTGACATCCCTGATTAGATTCAGCGAGCGAGTTGGTAGGACACGCTTACAGTGATAGGCACATAGCTCTGGCCAAGCGTCTTCCGGGAAAGCTCCTGAATCCATATATCGGTCCCAGCGGCCATCAGGCCATGTAAAACCTTCGGTGCTGCAATCTTTGACCCATGAATGAATTGATCGTGTTAATACGAAAAAGGACCAACGCACGAAAAGAGATGTTCCATCAAGGCTAGAAATTTTGAGTAGCCAATAGATTGGGATGTTCAGCGCAGGATACAAAATGGTTCGTATGGGTGGCTTTGACGTCCATTCCCAGGTCAGATCGCCGTATCCGAAAACGAGGTAGTGCGCTGGTTCCAAAGCTTGGAAATACTCATCCGGTTGGAAAAATGTGCGGGTAGCCAGCGCAATGGTGACACGTATTACAAGCGCGAGTACTGTAGAGTACTGCATTGAGATCGCTACCTCATTTCAAGTGGTAAACGCTATTTCGGCCCCCATCCGGCCCGGAACATAGTTCACGTGAGTCCAATTTTTCACGTGATAGGGGCCTAGGGCGCGTCATCCGTCGTCGGCGCCAGAACTCGACCACCAGCCTCGCAGAACGCAGCCGGTGAAAAGTGAAAGTATCGTTGCATAACTATTATTTTTTCCATGGGAAAGTCAAGAGGAAAAAAACGCAAAGCCCATGAAGCTGCAATCGCAACTTCTATTCAGGGCGTAGATCTTCCGCCTTGGATACGGCAGCTTTTGGTACGTGGGCCCGACCTCGCTTACGTTCTTGCAGCACTTGCCACCGCCGGGAACATCAGTGACTCTCAGATAAAGAAAGCCAGAAAAGACCTGCCATCCTTCTCGGCCGCAAAATGGAGCGAGGTTGCGCCCCAATTCGGTCTTTCCGATTATCTTACGACCGTCCAATTTGACTCCTACCCAATTACTCCTGTTCTTCTCCCCCCGTCTTTTCATGAGACTATCGCCGAGGCGGCATGGCGCATCCAAGACGTCTATCAAGAACGATTTACTCAGGAGAGGGAAGAGGTGCGAATTAGACCCTTTGACGCAGTATGTCCAACTGTAGAAGAGTGCTTTCGCGTGCTCACGTTACACCAAGTACCTTATCCCAATTGTCGGATTATTCCAAGGTCGGGTTATTGATAAGCCGGAGCACCCAATGACGTCGACAGCTTACTCTAGCAGAGGTCAGGTTGAGCATAATGTGGGTGTATTGCTCAATACATGCCGACTTTCTGTGACGGAGACTTGATACAGCTATTCATGATGGGGGGCATTATTTTCTTCGTAATCGAACTGAAATTGGGTCACGAAGGGGAGGGCAACATTGCGCAACTATTCCTTGAGCTACTTTGTAAACCTGAATTCTCGTTCTTGAGTTATGCTGAGCTTGTATACAGCGGCCGCCGAAATGAACAAGAAAGTCGACTTTGAAGGCCTGCGTGTCCATGGTTTACTTACCGACCTCCAGTTCTTTCATTTTTACTCGTATGATCCAACCCGAAGGAAGTTTGCCTCTGATGAGACGCTGCAAGCAGGTGACGCAAGAGAAGCGTACATTGCAGATATGATACGTGGCACGTGGTTTTCCCATTCGGGTTTCTGAGGGCTAATTTTCTTCCATAGTGACAAATAAAGTATTTAGCGTCATTCTATTAGCCTATGTGGAAGGTCTTGCTGCCTCTGTCGAAGCATGTCGTGAGAGGCCGCCCGAGTCACCTGTTAGTTTGTTGTTCTCGGACCTTATGGCAAAAATCTCTAATGCCTCCCCAGACCGGTTCCTCGCCCGTTGAGCGACTGTTGAGAAATGGCACCGACGACAATGTAAGCCAGAAGGAAACAAGTCGTGCTCATGACACTGACGGTTTTGTAAGACTTCTGGCTCACAGACTAATTCTGGTTCTCGTAAATTGACTGAACAATGGGAACTCGCGCTTGACTTTGTTATGCAATGTCTGAAAAAGTTCAAGGAGCCGGTTCGTACTATTGAAGATGTTGAAAACCAGTCCTGCGAAGCGATCAGATTGTTGACAAAAAGGCATGTTCACAATCTTTTTGCACCTTCTATAAGGCCTTATTTTGTAATGCTGTTCTAGTGTCCGTTTGATCCCACGCGTTTCTGACTATTCAGGAAAAGCAGACCCGTCGACCGAAAGCGAACTGAGGGAACTGGCTTGTCGCATTGTCCGTACAGAATATATGACAATGGTTGGGGCTTCTGAACAACACGTCCCCGCCACAGACGGTGGGTAAAATGTTCGTGCAGTCAAAATCGCAGTTTTGTCTAGGTGTTTATTGTAAGAGACTGTAATTATATGTAATTATACATTTGTTTTCGAGCTATTTCGCTCAGCTGTATTTACTATTTAATATTATCTCGAGTAACCTCGTCCGCCGCCGCGCGGCGCCGCGGCGAAGCTACGCACTCCCCAACCTTAGCGGCCCGCCGGGGCAGATCCGAGAAGTGTGTGAAGTTCACATCGGAGGCAAACATTTTGTGACGCCGCCCACTCTCGCCCACTTCCACTTCCAAGTTATTGATATAAGCATGCGGCCTTCTCCACCGATGTGAACCGGCCGCAAGGCTTACTCAACATCTTCATTATCAGTCATCACCAAAATGCGCCACTCGAGTCTCACTATTATGGCGCCTACAACCGGCTCTTCAACTATGCTGTGGTTGAAGCTTTGAAGGCTCATTCGCCTTCTTTCTTGCGACTATGTGTAAGGTATTCGCTACTTATACTAGTAGGAGATAGTTGTGGTCTGTTTGTACTAGCCGAAGGATTGCTGAATGTGTAACTTTCGACAGTAACCCCCACAGTAATCATCACACGCTCCCGAAACAACATATTTGATAAGAATCAACGCCGTGATTATGGAAATCGCACTCGCCGACAAGGTCGGCAATCATATATGTTAACACTCAGTACACAGTACTGTACTCATGGGCGCTTCCTGGTTCATCCAGATGCATATCGAGCGTGCCAAGTTCTGGTTTCTTCTCTGCGAAGCCATCTTCGAGATGAGATTCAGACGGGGAATTGAAAGCCTACGAGTACAACGGGGTTGCGTTGATAGGGAATAACACGGGTATGGATGGTCGACCCGCACAGCGGGTTGACACATTGAGCACCTGTACCCTAACTCGCACCGCGCGGCAGGTTGACCATCTAGGGTAGAGTTACAGTGCAGCCAGACTAGCGGGAGGCTGGATGTGAGCCCTTCGGGTCGACATCCATCTGATTCCATCATCCTGTGAAGCGCACAACTCGGCACGTTGAGGGATCCCATCCCCGGCGCTCTCGTGCGGCGTCTGATGGCGGGGTTCGGACACGGATGGGGTCATGGGAGGTAAATAAGATGGCGCGGTGGACGATTCGGGAAGAGGAGCGTCCCGAGTGGGAAGAAGGTTGCTGAGGCTCTGCCTTTTCCAATCTCTGCACCTCCTTCAATTTGTTCTTCTCCAGTTCCTCCGACTGTTCACGTTTACTCTCCAGCCCGCTCGAGCTGAACATGCTTCTGGTGGCGGTACACAAGGAGTTTCTTGATGATATAAGCGAATTGCGAGTATTCGTGTATGGGCTCTGCCCAGTTTTGCTCGAGTTCCTGGAGCTGCAGTCGCATGGTTAATAGCGGCTGAAGAACGTGAGGGGGGGGGGGTCCTACCAGTTTGGTGGTGGTGATCTAGGTAGCGTCTACAGCTTGCCCGGGGTTTCCGATCATGACAGAGGCCAATTCGTCCAACTCGTTCATGCTGAATCCGTCGAGCGACGCACCCAAGTCGGAATAGTCCTGCGCATAATCTTGTTCGTCCGGGAGTCGAGGAAACGTTGATCTGGGTTGTGAAGGGGGGTGCAGAGGAGGGGTTGGGTAGGGCGGCGTAAACTGGTGGAGGCATTAGATCACCAGGGTTGTGAGAGGGAGCCTTGAGGATGTTCTGGGGTAGAACGGACAAAAGGGCAAGTTGAGCCCTTCGTGCTAAATTCTAATGAGTCAGCGAGTGATTTTGCGCAATGCGAGAGGAACGAATCGAGACTTCCCCGACCAGGAAGCAATGAAAAATATGTTTATTGGAGAATGGTGTGCCTCGCGAGACGGTTGAGAAATGTCTGCAACATCATGCGCCTCCTACGAGCAATCATGGCAGCGTCCTCCTTTGCCTTTGCCTGTTTTCCCGCAGCGTATAGCGTGCCCTCGGCATATATCTTTTGAGCCATTGCATCAGGGGCAGATAGAGCCCATTTCCCTGGTACATAAACTAAGATGCAGATCACAGAAAGTCAGCTGGAGAAAACTCCCGATTGAAATCATACTTACAATCGACGATTGCACGCAGCGGCGAGAGCTGGTTCAACATGCACAATGAAACCATGGCCTCGATGTTTTGTGGCACAAGCGACGAGAACCACAACCGTTCGTTCCAAGGATGTCGCGTTGGATGGTCTGCATAGGGTCCTCTTGGGGTTAGGGTTGGGGGTGCAGGTGCGCAGGTGCAGGCACGACACTACAATTCCGAATTAGGGGGAGCGGGGAGCACTACCGGAGGGCGTGTGAAGAAGAACCGTTATTGGAAAACCCTGGGACGGTATTGGAAATTCGGCTGAGACTACTCCTGTATATTTTTTCTAACCGTCTTCGGCGGGAAATTCGGCGGAGACTACCCTGTATATTTTTTCTAACCGCCTTCGGCGGGATCTATGACTGATTTGCCGAGCGACAGGTGGCAATCTCAAGCAACCAGTTCTCCCCTGCCATCTCATCACCGAATCCTTATAGGTTCCATCGGTCGGTATGTCAAGAAAAACCCACACACTGCGTCAATAACTAATAAAGCTCAGCTAAAATCGAAGGCGTGCGGGCCTATCCCCACCATACTCCAGTACTGCCTTCGCCTCTCTACCATTTCCTAGCCGCCCTGGGTTATTGATCCCAATCTGTCGCCGTTCTGAAGGCTTGCTTATGGCAAATAATCTCCAGACCCTGAGGATATTCAGGATACGAACGATACCAACCAAACGACGTCAACGTATGTCTTTCATTGCGTGACATCCGACAATAACGTAATGTAATGTAGGCGAGGTGAAACGAATCGACATACTCCCTGATGACGTCCTATTAGGAATATTTGATTTTTATATGGATATATATCCAATACATGACAAAACGGATACAGAGGGATGGCAATCGTTGGTTCACGTGTGTCGACGATGGAGAACCCTTGTTCTTGGATCAGCACGTCGCCTGAATCTGCAACTTTGTTGTACACCTAAAACACCCGCAAGGGACATACTGGACGTCTGGCCAGCCTTGCCGCTCATCGTTGAGGGCAATATTGTGTCGTCGACATCAGGCATGGACAACATTATTGCGGCACTTGGGCAGAGCAATCGCGTCTGTGAAGTCTCCCTCTGGGGCCTTCCGGGTCGGCAATTTAAAGGAGTCTTGGCCACGATGCAGGTACCATTCCCGGAGTTGACAGATCTGCAGCTCTTCTCAAATAGTGAAACGATGCCAGTCATTCCCGATTCGTTCTTGGATGGATCTGTCCCACGTCTGCGAATATTCGAGCTATCTCGCATTCCATTTCCAGGATTGCCAAAACTACTTCTGTCTGCTACTCACCTTGTCGACCTTAGGCTCACTAATATTCCTCATTCTGGGTACATTTCACCCGAAGAGATCGTCGCTCTCCTCTCCGTGTTGTCCAGCCTCGACACACTTTCCCTTGAATTCCAATCCCCTCAATCTCGCCCTGACCGGGAAGCCCGACGTCCGCCTCCATCAAAGCGTTCTGTCATCCCCGCTCTTATATATCTTCATTTCAAAGGGGTTATCGAATATTTAGAGGACCTCGTGACCGGCATCGATACTCCTCAACTCCACGGAATTGATATAACTTTCTTCAATCAGATCGATTTTGACACCCCGCGTCTCGCCCAGTTCATCAATTGTACACCTAAACTCAGGAAACGCGATGCACATGTGCAATTCAAGGATGATTTCGCCAGCGTCGAGCTTCCAACCGAGTCCAGTACTCTTGAGATAGCAATCTCATGCAGGGAACCAGATTGGCAGCTTTCGTCCATCGAGCAGCTCTGTAACTCCTCTTTGCACCCCCTTTACACAGTAGAGGACCTCTACATCGAGCATCGATATTGGCAACTAGTTTGGAAGGACGATGCCATCGAGAACACGCTATGGTTACAACTCTTACGTCCATTTACCGCGGTGAAGAACCTCTACCTACCCAAGGAATTTGCGCCAGGTATCGCGGCCGCCCTGCAAGAGCTCGTTGGGGGCGGAATTACAGAAGTGTTGCCCAGCCTGCAGAATATTCTCGTGAAGGGGCTCGAGCCATCGGGACCTTTCCAGGAACACATTGGGCAGTTCGTTGCCGCGCGACAGCTATCCGATCACCCTATTACCATTTCTGACTGGGACACAGACTGATGACGCGGCTCGTAAGTTACAGCCCACAGACTCTTCCTTTCACATTCATATTGTATCCTTTTAGTCGCGCAACGTGAAGAAGAGCTTGCAGCTGCACAAGTCGCCCGGCCTCTTGCTTACTCCTTCATTTCTCCTGATTTTTTTTCCCGGCACATCTGTTTCTCTCCTCCATCTATCATACGTTGTACCATGCTCTGTCTGACACGTCGTGATGCCCTTGCATGCTCTTCTTGCGCGAGTCTTCAACCAGGGCATTTAATGTAGCCCTACTACTGTATCTCACATTTCTGTTGCGCAGGTTACATGACCGCCTCGTCACCAAGGACGATCCTCTCCTTCCACTGGGAAGGATCATCTCGGTCAGAAGTTCGATTTCCAAAACTAGCGCCACATAAAACATTTGACGCTTGAGAAGGCATTAGACGATACGGGTGGTAGGTATGCGTGCAAGTGTATATGTGAGGACGCTTTCGCGCGCGCCGAACCAGATTGCTGGGTATTCCTATTGATACACCAATGTATCATCAGTAGAGCCGTACGTCGGACATCTACGCGCTCCGAGCCTATACGTGAGGTAACTGAGATCACGTGGAAAACAACAAAACCTCCTGTGCGTCGCACTGGCCCGGAGAATCATAGGCATGCTCAATACTGGCCAAGTCCGCTGAGTTGCTATATGTGAAAAGTACCATGGATGGTGGCTGCTTGGGCAGCTGGCACCCAACTTTGGAAGGGCACGAGATGTTGGGATTTTTTTTTGGCATCTAACTTATATTCCGCACAGCGTAGCAATGAGGTACAGGGCGGTCACATATCACCTACTGAGCCTGCGTATCACGCTTACCCTAACTAAGAACTCGTACGTGCATCCGGCCAGACCGCCTACCCACCAGGGCAGCTTACCATCCCCTTTCGACTTAAATACCCTCATAAAGAGGGGCGTCAAGGGAGGAGGGCCCATACAGAGGGCAGTGGTGAGAAAGGGGCCAGGGCACGAAAAAAAGGGCAGTTGAAAGTAAGAGGGCAGGGAACCGGCTCGGGACGGAGGACATGTATTGGAATGAGTAGGATTGATATGGTTGGAGGGATGGTGGGAATCAGTGGAAAAAGGGGAAATCCACATCAGGGTAGAGTGAAAGGTGGTCGTGATAGGTGCTGGCACCCGGTATGAAAGTGTGGGCTGTTAGTCCCGGTTTGAATTGGTCCATCAGGCTTGCTGTTATGCTGGCCGATTGGAGGTGGTTGTAGTGTGCCCCTCTCTTGCTGGTAGCAGGACGAGGTCGGGAGGGGTGGTTGGTTAGAGGGCGGAGGCCCAAATGGGTGGTGGTTGTCAACGAAGCTTGTGGCAACGACGACGATGGGGTATGTGGTAGTGGCAGATGCCCCGGGTGCGTCCCCACAGTCCTGGAGAAGACTGTAGCCCTCAAGGGGAACGCTCTCGGCCAGAGTACCGAGACCCTGAAAAAGGGGATGGTAGTGGTACGAGTTCAAGGAGGGATGGAGATGTTGGGATAACTCAGCGTTGGGATACCCATGGGCGCCAGTGCGCCACTGCCGCGCCAGGAACCCCATAAGCGATCAAGAAAATAATTCCCATCATTTCAGTAATTGTGCTGCGGTGCTTTTACGTCTTGTTTTTATAATCACGAACGTGCGATGGCAGGCCGTACTATTGTGTTCGGTGGCATTGAAATTGGACCTAGAGATTGAAATTGATTTTTCGTGACTTCAACATCCCATTTCTGTTCCGGAGTTTTCGGGATACATTCTAATACATCTCAGCTATGTACATGTAAATTATCGAAAGTGTAGCATATCACAATAGGTTCCGAAATGGTTACCGAGAATGAGAATCATCGATTTTCATCGAAAATGCAGTCTGTAGGTCTCAAAATTCACCAAACGTTTCTGAAAAAATTATGGGGGTTCACAATTCATAACTAATCATATTCCAATGCTGCATTTATTGCTATGAAGTGTTGTGCTCATGCAGTAGACAAGATATCTATGAGCGTGACAGAGCGTGCAAAATTCAAGTGCCGCAGTGACGGGCGTCTCGCTTTCTCTTAGTAAGCATCTCATTTGTCCTCAGAACATCGGTGGCACAATGCTCAATGGCAGTTGCCGTTATCGGACATTGAAAATCTTCGTGACATTTTGTGACCAAGTCAGCCAGCACACTTCCTTTGTCCACTGCATGAGCACAACGCTTCACAGCAATAAATGCAGCATTGGAATATGATTAGTTATGAATTGTGAACCCCCCATAATTTTTTCAGAAACTTTTGGTGAATTTGAGACCTACAGACTGCATTTTCGATGAAAATCGATGATTCTCATTCTCGGTAACCATTTCGGAACCTATTGGTGATATGCTACACTTTCGATAATTTACATGTACATAGCTGAGATGTATTAGAATGTATCCCGAAAAACTCCGGAACAGAAATGGGACGGTTTGAAGTCACGAAAAATCGATTTCAATCTCTAGGTCCAATTTCAATGCCACCGAACACAATAGTACTGGTACTGTAGTATCGTACAAGTATGCGCTAGTGAGTGTCTGAGGGTAGGTGCGTCTTATTATCCCACAGGTAAGTTACGATAGTACAAGTACAGTAACCGGGATCGGATTTACTACCCGAACTATTCAACATCATTGATAACAAGGGTATGGTGCGATGCCCCGCCGCACGCGCACCTCCAATCTATGATTAGTATGACAGTGGTGTGCGCCCATCAACGTTTACATGCGTTTTATCGTCATTCTCCACCCAGCTGTCACCCTCGTGGGTTTTCAGGGAGGTCACCGCTTTCCTTTAGGCAGCAACAAGGCACCTCCCTTTGTTTGGTAGCCCATACCCAAGCGGTAGAATAGACACTCCGACTGTGTAGTTTGGGCAGAAGCCCCAAGCCCACCCCACTGGCACTGTCACGCTTACCAGGAAGTACCCCTCAAACTCAGCCTTGAACCTCCTAGGGATTACCGGCTAGCGAAGATTATGCTACTGCCATTCTCGGGACAAAATACGCGTAATCTCGACACCGCCCCGGCATGCACTTTCCCTCGAGGAACCTGTTTGGCGCCGACACTGAATTCTTTCTACATCTTCCCAATCTTCTATTTAGGCCCCACACACCCCTTGGATCTCCGAATCACAACAAATGATTGCGCCCCAAGGACATGTGTTCCTCATCGATCGCATTCCTCATTCAATGAATTTAGTCCCTGACGCTGGTGGCATTAATGGTCTGGCCAAGGAAACCCCAGCTCTAATTCGCGCATAAGAAGAGTGAAGAGTGGGCACACCTTTCCTTGGGGTTTTCATCACTTTTCAATCCCGCGCCGGTCTAGTGATCTTCTACACACCTGCGCTTTCACGATGATCTACTTCACTGCATTCATCCTCACAATCCTCCTCTCGCACATTGCTCGTGCTACGCCCGCATGTGGCGATGTTGCCTCTCCCGAGGAGCTATACGACCCCACGTTTGCCCACGCCCAGCACGCCCTCCCCATTATCGTCTACAATGTCACATGGTCGAGCAGGTACGACAACAAGAACGGTGACACCAACAAAGTAGTTTGCAACACCGGGCCCTACGGTCTCGCAAAACGTTACCCGCATTACAAGGATTTCCCCCACTTCCCATATATCGGCGGCGCATGGAACGTCAAATGGGGCTCCCAGTACTGCGGCTCGTGCTGGAACCTGACAAACTTGAAGAATCACAAGACGATTTCTGTTACCGTTATCGACAGCGCCAGAGCCGATTACTACAACATCTCAAAGGAGGCGTATACGAAGTTGAACGGTGGAAGCGGGGGGAGCGGCACGTTGCAAGCAGAAGCTAAACATGTTGATTCTAAATATTGCGGCTTCAAGAAGTAGATACTGTAGATTTCGTTTCTTCGGACATTTTACTTCTTCCTTCTGTAGTACTTCGAGGCCGAGGACACCAGCCACAGTCGTGTATGTCAATACGAGAATGATTATGAGGCCCGCGATAAAGTGGGAAATGGATAGGTTTAACGTGGGCATCAAATGCATGACGCCTCTTGGTGCCGTGAAGCGGCATGCGGTGGATTTTCGTCCGCACTGTAGCACAGGCAACAGCACGCCGCAAGCGGCGACCATAGCATAACAGTGGTCATCAAATGCAGTTTAGAAAACAGAGACAGAACATTGCATTAGCACTCACAACCACAAGTCCGATCATGTAATAAGCCCAGAGACCGTGCGGTGAGAAGGCGCATCACGAGCAAACTGGGCGCAAGAAACGCATCTAATGCGATTCATTGTGCCTTGCACACGAGAACACTGCGGCTTGGCCATAAACCAATGGCATTTTCCTAAAAAAAAAGCCTCATGACATTCGTTCAAGATCTGATGACGTGTGTGCCCCATTCCTGCGCCGCACTGACCAGGACAGCCATGGAGGATCGACACCGACTGTGTCCAGCCATGGTTATTACGATGCGGAAGGCTGTACTGCAACACGTGGCGGCCGCCGGCACCGATCCTTCGGAGGGCCTTACTGTACTGTAGATGTTGGGAAAGGGCGCCACGCCGCGCCAGGAACCCCAGAAGTTCCCATTGTGTAGCTTTCACGTGTCACGAACGTGGGACTGAGTGCGCTAGTAAAGTGTCTGAGGGTAAGTGCACACGAACTTACTATTCCCACACGTACGAATTTTGCTGGCAATCTTTAGGATCTACCGTACACCTGTGACGCACTGGCCGCACCACTTGGGCGTTTGTTGGCATGTAATCGCCGTAATGTCATGTGATGACAATCTAAGGCGTGGCCGTGGCCCTGTCACTGTCGCTCCGCAGTCCGCATATTCAATACTCTGACTGACAGTGGTTGTGCGCCCATTTTCAACCATGTTTGTTTTCAGCCCCAATGGTCACCCTCCTCAAGTCGCCGCTTTCCGCCAGTGAACCTCCCTAAGGCCCCCTTACACCCCGTACGCAAGCGGCAGAAGCCCAAAGCCCACCTCCCACACTGGCAATGTCACGCTTACCAGGCGGCACTGCCCAAGCCTAGCCTTGAATCTCCCAGGGATTACTAGCTGGCAAGGATCATACTGCCTCCATTCTCGGGACAAAACGCGCGTAATTTCGACACCGCCCTGGACACACTTTCCAGTTTCCGCCGCACTTTCCCACCGAGAAACCTGTTTAGCGCCAACATTGAATTCTACGTCTTCTCAATCTTCTATTTAGGCCCCTCATTCCCCTAGGTTCTCCGAATCACAACGAATGATTGCGCCCAAGGGCATGTGTTCCTCGTCAAATTCCCTCATTTAGTGAATTCAGCCCCAGTGTCCTTGATATCGGTGTTATTGTCTGGCCAGAGTAATAGGCTATGGCCTACGAAGGTTCATTTTGGTGAGTTAGAGCACAAAAGGGTCCGGCCGGGCAAACACCGGGTGCGTATAAGATGAGTGGCCATGCCATTCTTTGGGGTTTTCATCTTTTTCAACCTCGCGTCAGTGATCCCCTACACCCACTGCGTTTTCACAATGATCTACGTCACTACATTCATCCTCACACTCCTCCTCTCGCACATTGCTCGTGCTACGCCCGCATGTGGCGATGTTGCCTCTCCCGAGGAGTTATACGACCCCATGTATGCCGACGCCCAAGCGGGCCAATACGCCCCACGGCCCCCACCCTTTTTCATCTACAATGTCACGTGGACGAACGAATACGACAACAAGCACGGGGATACCAGCAAAGTAGCCTGCAACAGTCTCGCCCATCATTACCCGCATTTCAAGGATTTCCCCCACTTCCCATATATCGGCGGCGCATTCAACGTCAAACGGGGTTCCGAGTTATGCGGCTCGTGCTGGAACCTGACAGAATTGAAAACTCGCAAGACGATTTCTGTTACCATTATCGACCACACCAAAAGTGGTTACAACATCTCAAAGGAGGCTTTCAATGTATTGAACGGTGGAAAGCTGGGGAGCAAGGTGTTGCAAGCAGAAGCTAAACAGGTGGATACTAAATTTTGCGGCCGCTTCAAAAAGTAGATACATTCTTGTTTCTCCGGACATTTTACTTCAATTCGCGTGCATATTGTTTTGTAACACTTCGAGGTCGAGGGCGCAGGAGGCCACAATCTTGTATGTTAATAGGAGGAATTTGATGAGACCCCGATAAAGAAGAAAAACGAAGAGGTGTGAGCATCGGATCAACGAGGCGAGGCGGTCTGGACCCTCGATCTCGATGCCTGAAGCATGTGCAAATATTTCTGCCGCGCCAATATGATGTTGAGTGAATCGTGAATACTGAGGGTTAGGAAACTTGAACTTGAAGAGCGTGGGTAAAACTGAGGAGAACTGGCAGGCTGAGGAGTCATGCAGTCATGTCACGTGGCCGTTGACTGACGCAGCTACGGTAGGCTTGAATAGAAAATTGCTTTGAAGTTCGGAAGGGTGCCCAGATGCTGACGAGTTGCTGGGTTACTTGCGTGAGTGATGCTATGACCACATTGTTCAAAGCCTCCCTTACTCTCGACTTCTTTCGTTTCACAAGCGTTACCGAATATTTAGAGGACTTCGTGACCCGCATCGACATCCCTCAACTGGATGATATGCATATAACTTTCTTCAATCGGATCGATTTTGATACCTTTTCTCCTCCCTCTATCATACATTGTGCCATGTTCTTTCTAACATGTCCTCGCACATGCACTTGCACGCATACATACTGCCCGTGTCGTCTCATACCCTCTCTAGCGTCGAAAGTTTATGTCGATTGGCGCTGGTTTTGAGAAATTGAACCTCTGACCGGGGACCATCTTTCATACCCAGAGGAAGGAAAGGTTCGTCCTTGGTGCGCGAGGCGGTCATGTAACCTGCGCAACGGAAATGTGAGATGGTAGGGGCTACATCAAATGCCCTGGTTGAAGACTCGCTCAAGAAGAGCATGGAAGGGCATCACGACGCTTTCGAGCGCGTCGAAGATTGCTGGGTATTCCTATTGATACACCAATTCATCATCAGTAGAGCCGTATCAACGCGCTCCGAGCCTATCACGTGTGAGGAAACTGAGACCACGTGGAAAATAACAAACCATTCGTTGGTACCGGTATTTCGACTACAGTACGTACGTACACTCTGAGGCGAAAAACAAAACGAGCAGGCGAGGCGCGGGGACGAGGGCCACGTGCTCTACGCTCTCACGGTCTATCATAAGCATAAGTTTCTCACGGCTAGATCGCCCATTTGGTACATAGAAACTACGGCGAACTACGGCGCTTCGTATAAACCCGGCGCTGTCGGAATCTCAAGCAATCGGTTCTCTCTCCCCTACCACCCCAGTACCGAATCCTCATCGATCGGCCGCTCTCAATTGTATGTCAGGAAACTCACACTCTGCATCAATAACTCAGCTAAAAGGCGTGCCGTGCCTTCGTCAGATCTCCCTCGCATCCCCACCGTGTCCTAACCACCCCGGGATATCAATCCAAATATATCACCGTTCTGAAGGCTTGTTGATGGCACTTTCGGCAAAAACTTGTCGCCGGACTCAGACGAAACGAACTGAACAAAGTCGACGTAGGTCTTTCATTATATGCTATGCAACATCTCCCAATGACTGCCGACTGACTCGGGCTTGATGTGATTCAGGTCCGGTGATGATACCGATCGACGTACTCCCTGATGACGTACTGCTGGGAATATTTGATTTCTATATGAAGATGTATTCATCACTGGCATATGGAAGCAAAGCGGAAACAGAGGCATGGCAATTGCTGGTTCATGTGTGCCGA